>MU826366.1:1350995-1363312 GCA_029204205.1 Desmophyllum pertusum
ACGGTTGGGTGGTTTCAATTGACGTGGATTTGACGATTAGGTTGAAGATAAGTAGCGAAAGGTTTTAAATTTTAATAGCAAGACTTTCGTGAAATGAGATTTTAACCTGCAATGTCAGCATATCGACTTCTCGCTAACGAAGTTAAACGATTAAGTGCTTTGAAGTTGAGGGCCATTGATTAGTACGAGAACCTTTTTTTCTTGCTGGGGTTCCTTATTAACAGTGCAACTACTCGAAAGCGGGCCAGTTTGAAGAAAATTTACAAATCAAACTGTCCTAGGCTTCCCCGAGAGTTTCGCACTTTGTTGGTGTCTATTGTCTGTATGCTTCGTACGCGTATTGGTCAGTTTATGAAAAAGTTCGTCATCCTTTGTTATCAGTTAATCGTTTTGACTGGTTACTTTTCTTCAAAACTGGCCGTTTCGAGGAATAGCATAGGTTAATATGCGGTCATCATTATTTTCGCAAAAAGTGCTAAAGAGAAAATAGCTCGGTGAGACGGCCCTTCCAACAAAAGACATTTTGCCAAATTTTAAAGGACATTGAAAGATACGAGATTCTGTTTTTTAAACTGAGCTCACAAACAAAATTATTTTTGCTAATCAACAAGGAAAACATGACACAAAAATGGTCTTATAATCAAAGTGTTTTTATTGACATCATTACATTACATAATTGAAACAATTTTGCTTGTTTCTTTTCTCCAAGAGCCGTCCAACGAGTGGAACAGGTCGGCATTGCATCCCAGTGATGCCCTTGCTTTATCCTGCAATCCAAACCAACAACGAGGAAAATATTAATAAACATTAGAGTATAAAAAAATATATTATAGTGGAAACCACGTATTCTAAACAAAACTTTTTAAAGACAAGAACGATAACTTTCAATCGGAAGTTCTATTCATCTTTAGTGCTTTTCAAACCTTTTTCCGACATTGTCAAAATTATTAATAAAAAGACTTTATTTCTCCTTGAAGGAAAAAAACCGATCAGCGAATCGGAGAAACGCTTGGTATAAACCGGTGACCAGCCCGTTATAAAACCAATTGTCAACTCTCGTTATAGCGGAAACCCTCGGGACGTAGTTTGGAGTCATGTAATAGCGAGAGTCCGCAATAGCAAAGAATCATTTCCAGTCAAACCTCTATAGTTTTAGCCGGTTGAAGGGCTCGATTTTTTCCGTAATAGCGGTACGTGTCCATAATAACGGGGTGTCCGCAAGGCGAGAGTTTCATTGTGCCTTGTTTTCCGATTTAAAAACGGAAAAAATGCAGACATCATAAACAATAGCACGTGTCGATTAAGCCCGATTTTTGAAAAAGAAAAAAAAGATAAATAAACCCTCCTTTCTCTAAGAAAATTATGGTTTAGCCACTATGGTAGAGTTTATTGTTAGTCAGTTTTCTCCAAAAAGGTTTATACCATTTTTTCCTCGAAATGCTCAAGCTTAGTGAAATATTTTAATTTCTCATTTGTGCATACACTCACCATACAGGGATCGAATACCGTTGATGTCATCCGAGTGTAATGTAGGCGTCCCTTTCTTCGCTGTGGGCCACATGATCGAACCCTTGACATTCGAGTGCTTCAGGCCTAACGCGTGACCGATCTCATGTACAGCTACAGCGAGCAGGGATTGAGATTCCTTTTTCCAAAACCACCACCCAGACGAGGCACCGGTTTCAGTGTAACGCTCATCGTTGTCGAAATGGATTCGTCCATCACTAGGAAAGTACGCATGCGCCAACACACGGCCTGGTCCATCGAACGGATGACCACATTGTCTTTCACCAGAGACACCAGCATGAGTCCCTTCTACCGAAGCTAAATAAGAAATTTGTATATTTTTTTTAAAACCGGGAACATCAAAACTCTACTTAGAAACTACGTTCTACACGGAGTTCAAAGTAACAAATTCCTAAATTTTATTTCCCAATAAATTATGTTCGAAAACACACCATAACTATAACTCACTGACGAATTGCTCAATAACTTCAGTTTTCATATTGCATCGAGATTTTTATTTTATGATTAAAAATCAGTAATATATATCTAGTCTAACCTGATCCTAAAGTTTGCTGCGCCAACGTTGTTCGTCTTAGCAAAGTTCAGCCTTGGTGCCGCGTCACTCCAGTATTTGAAAGCCCTGGCCATGATCCTTGCTTGATGAGCGTGTGACATGTCGTCCCCGTAAGTCATGTAATACTTAAGAGTCGTCTTATGCCATTTACCCAACGTTGCATATCGCTTGAAGCGCTGTCCATCGACGTCGACATCCGGGAGACCACAGCGTGGCTTGTTCATCTGGTACAATGTGTCCTCGTCCAGTTCACCGGTCACCGGCAAATCGAAAAACTTCTGAAAGTTCTCGATTGCTTTGGTTGCGTTATGGTTTCCTGATCTGGTAGGTGATATGTAATGGTACTGCGTCAGGTAATGCTGTAGGACGGAAAGAACAACGTTAATGAAAACCGCTAATATTTCTCCCATGGCATTTTCTCATCCCGCTAACAAGCTCACATTGTTATAGATCAATACGTGTGGTAGCAGAAAATTTCTCAAAATTACTTCTTCCGCTCAGATATGACCACGCCCTCTCTTCGCAAACACCATGAAGTTACGGTTTGTTTCAATATATTATTGATACGCGGTCTCCATGGATAGCAGAAGTTTCATCGTAAACTCTTTAAAATGACAATTAAAAAATTATAGCACGAAGTCAATCTGCCTCTTGAACTGATCATGCGAGTCGCAATGAAACTGCATTCTACTTAACTGGAAACTTTGCACGTCCCACAACGTTTCATCGTGAAAATAATCAGTATTAACTCGGGAATCCCTTCATGTACTTACCAAAGCATAATCTTTTTCGTCCTCTTCCTCTTCAAACTTGTCACAAATAGCTCGGCCTGCAAACAGCAACGAGAAAACCACCAATGAGACAAACATGGTCGACTTGTTCCGCTTCTCAGCAAAATAAAATGCGTCTTAAAAAGGAATAAAAATCGTCTTATATGGTGGTTAGGCGAGAGTTATCGCGAATATACAAATGTATGTGATTAGACTCATGCCTTTACTCAGGTGCAGAGAAAAGAATCAGAAGAATAAACTAATGATGTGCCGTTTCTGAAAAATGACAGGACGGGGTTTTCAATGATGTTTTCATTACCAAGTGGTAACTTGTGAAATACTGTTGGATGTTCATTAGGAAATGGACCATTATTTCTGGAGTATTCAGGATTGTCCGCTTTGTGGACAATTACGTAATGCGGTCACTTTGTTATTATGAACAGTTGACTTGATCAATATCTGTATAAACACTTCCTCTATGCCCGTAATGAAGTGTTTAAAGATTATGTATGCCATTTTTATTTATCACAAACAGCGATCATGCAAGTAAGAGTAGTCAAAAACCACAACCGCTCATTTGCATGTAATTATTGAAGTATTTGTCCAGATCGTTTAGAAAAAAGAGAAAATAATTTGGGATTATTGTATATTTATAAAAAAGTAATGGATAGTTCGCGTGTTTGTCAGCGTCAGTGTTCGTGTAAACCTCTTTAAAGATATAAATACATACATAATGAAGCAAGCTGCTTACATGGCCTTTTACCTATTGTTGTCCTGGTTACAGAATCTCAACACTTTCCAACTAGTCCAACGTATTTAATAACACGGCACCTACATGGAACAGAGCCTAATGTCGGAATAATTATAAAGAAATTGTTTGTATTGGATCAAATCGTAATAACAAAGTGTCCGCATTACGTAATTGTCCACAAAAAGGACAATCCTAATACTCCAGAGTGATGGTTATTTTCTTAATGAACATCCACAAGGATTTGTCAAGTCAAGGGTACGGCACTTGCGTAATCAGAAGCATTAACACACCGGTCTGTTATTTTCAGCAAAACGGCACGTCATTAGCTACTTTTTCTGCCGCTGGAGTAAAGGCATGGAAGCTAATCTGTAATTAAAAGCAATAAAATGTTCCCAAATTATTTTTCTTTCTTTCTAAACATCTGGACATAGTTTAAAATTACATTGTGGTTTTACTCTACTAAATAGAACAAGAAAAGCAAAATATGGATTTCACTGACATAATCGCTGTTTGTGTCCGTAAAATTGGCAATCATTTTCAATTGTTTTCCTGGTTACATAATCTCTAACACTTCACTACGGGCAAAGAGGTAGCGTTTATACAAATTGTGATCAAGTCATTTGTTCATTTTAGTATTCTTATAATATACTCAAAAAAAATATGCAGCTTCTGATTGGTCAATGACGAATGCATAAATAGGTTTATAGAGTGCAATACGGAATTGTGATAAACGGTACCGGACAAGTAGAGACGTTTTTGCCGCTTAATGGCATTGAAATAAGTTTTCAAGTTAATGGTTAAATGTTTTCTAAACTATAGTACTGCAATTCTTTCAAAAAGTTCACGCTTGGTTTGCCTGCGCGTTCAAATAAAACTTGTGAGCACTTTGGAAACTAGTGAAGCGTTTCGTGTGCAGAGTAGCGTGATGGCCGCAGCAAAAATTTGTTGAGAATATTATAAACAAAAAATCGTATGAACTGCTCGTGCAATTAGTGATTTATGGTCACTCGTGGTGTTTTGAAAGTTCTCAAATTGCACTCGCCTAAAGGCTCGTGCAATTTTGAGAACTTTCAAAACATCACTCGTGCCATAAATCACGAATTGCACTCGCGTTCATACGATTTCCTGTACAAATTACGCAATCGGGTACGCAGGTAATTGTCAACAAAAAGGACAATCCTAAATACTCAAGAATCATATGGTCCGTTTTTTCCTAATGAGTATACACCAGGATTTGACAAGTTACAAGGGTAACACTTGGTAATCAAAGCATACTTGACGGTCTGTCATTAGCTGATTCTTTTCTCTGCACCCGAGTCAAGGCAGCTAATCACACGCGATATCTCTCGCCTAACCACCATATAAGACGATTTGTATTCCTTGTTCGACGCATTTTATTTAGCTGGGAAGCGGAATAAGTCGACCATGTTTGTCTCATTGGTGGTTTTTCTCGTTGCTGTTTGCAGGCCGAGCTCTTTGTGGTAGGTTCGAAGAGAAAAGGACGAGAAAGATTATGCTTTGGTAAGTACACAACTGAAGGATTCCAGAGTTAATACTGATTATTTTCAAAATGAACAGTTGTGGGGACGTGCAAAGTTTCCAGTTGAGTAGATTGCATTTTCGTTCGCGACTCGCATGAAGCGCATTCATGCTATGATTTTGAGTTTACGATGAAACTTCTGCTATCAGAGACCGCTTAAAACAAACCGTAACTACCTGCGTTGTTTGCTATATGTATAACATTTCATAAAGAGGTGCATAAAGAGAGGGCGTGGTTATATATATCTGAGAACTTTGAACATAAAATTTCGAGAACTTTTCTGCTACCAGGATCTATAACAATATGATTATTTTTATAGAAGCGCGATGGGAAGATTCTAAGCGGTTTTAAATGAAATTTCCTTTCAATTCCTACAGCATTACCTGACGCAGTACCATTACATATCACCTACCAGATTCAGGAAACCATAACGCAACAAAGCAATCGAGAACTTTCAGAAGTTTTTCGATTTGCCGGTGACCGGTGAACTGGACGAGGACACATTGTACCAGATGAACAAGCCACGCTGTGGTCTCCCGGATGTCGACGTCAATGGAGAGCGCTTCAAGCGATATGCAACGTTGGGTAAATGGTATAAGACGACTCTTAAGTATTACATGACTTTCGGGGACGACATGTCACACGCTGGATCAAGCGAGGATCATGGCCAGGGCTTTCAAATACTGGAGTGACGCGGCACCAAGGCTGAACTTTGCAAGACGAATAGCATTGGAGCAGCCGACTTTAGGATCAGGTTAGACTAGATATATATTACTGATTTTTTTATCATAAAATAAAAATATTGATGCAATATGAAAGTTATTGTCTGAGCCAATACGTCAGTGAGTTATAGTTTGTTGTGTTTTCGAAATATAGGAAAATGAAATTTAGGAATTTGTTACTTTGAACTCCGTGCAGAACGTTGGAAGTTTCTTAGCCTGCGAGCAGACTCAAAAAAAAATAGAGCGGCGCTAGCCGCGACAACGAGCCGGCTTGCCGGCGATCGGAGGGTGGGCCAGTCGTCAAGCCGGCTCGTTATCGCGGCTAGCGTCGCTCTAGCTATTTTTTGTGAGTCTGCTCGCAGGCTAGAAGTTTCTAAGTAGAGTTTTGATGTCCCCGGTTTTAAAAAAATATATACAAATTTCTTATTTAGCTTTGGTAGAAGGACTCATGCTGGTGTCTCTGGTGAAAGACAATGTGCTCATCCATTCGATGGACCAGGTCATGTGTTGGGGCATGCGTACTTTCCTAGTGATGGACGAATCCATTTCGACAACGATGAGCGTTACACTGAAACCGGTGCCTCGTCTGGGTGGTGGTTTTGGAAAAAGGAATCTCAATCACTGCTCTATGTAGCTGTACATGAGATCGGTCACGCGTTAGGCCTGAAGCAACTCGAATGTCAAGGGTGCGGTCATGTGGCCCACAGCGAATAAAGGGGCGCCTACAATTACACTCGGATGACATCAACGGGATTCGCTCTCTGTATGGTGAGTGTATGCACAAATGAGAAATCGGTCTATTTCGCTTAGCTCGAGCATTTCGATGAAAAAACGGGAAAAACCTTCAGAGAAACTAAACAATAACTCTACCATAGTGGCTAAACCGTCATTTTCGTGGAATAAATTAGGGTTTGGTTTTTTATCTCGAATTCTTTATCTGCAACCACGAGGTTTTTACAAATATGGTTTTATAAATCAGAAAGAAGAAAAGCAAAGCATTTATACCCCTGATGATGACATTTCTAGCCTTGTACATATAAAATTTTACTTTTTAGCGAATATTATTACAGCTAAAGAATTAAAATTTCAGTACAAGTTTTAAAAGAACCAAAATAGTAGAAAAGCTCGGTTGCAATTGAAAATATATAATCTCTAGTACTTTCAAAACATTGTTTATGTGATTTCCATTATATTTTAAAACGCCTAATTTTTATTTATTTTATCATTACTGTTTTATTGCAGGATGAAACTAAAGAAACTTTGGAAGAAATGCAGACCATGTTTCACTCGTTTGCTTTCTTGGAGGAAAAAAAACAATGTTCTTCCATGCATTCTTTGTAATGACGTCAATAAAACTTGATATAACACAATACTTGTGTATATTTTCTTTGTCGATGAATTAGTTAAATTTTCGTGGATTTTAAGGGATGGACCATTTTATTGTTCAAGGGAGAGGTGGAGGGGAGGATGATCATGAACATTTACCGCAAAGGAAAAAGGAATCGAAAAAATAAAAAAATATTGCACCCCTCCCCGCAAAATAAAATGGTCCATCCCAAATTGAGAATCTCGTGTCCATAAATTAAGATTAATGCAAAATGGTTGTGAGACCCCGCAAAATTATTTGTTCTATGTTTTTGTTCGCCGTTTTTGGCCTGCGAAACACTGAAGTTTGAAAATGTGTCTATGTAATTTAACCAAAGTTTACGAGCGCAAAACAAAATGTGTGCACGGTCGAACATCTTTGTTTACTCCATGCATTGAAGTTTACCAGGCTTCATAATCAATTTCTCTCTATTAACTATATCATCAATGTTACGTTGTTGTTTTTTAATAGAATGACGCATAAGACTGAATAGAGCCCTGCAACAAAACGTTTTTCGACATTAGGTCTAATTTTTTCCAAACATCTTCACTAAGCAGTATTCTGAGTGAGCTATTTTCCTTGTAGCACTTTTTGGAAAGGATAATAACCGCTCATTAATTGAGTGCGTTTAAGAAGGAAAGATGGCTTCGCGTACAAATCAATGCCCCTACCTCAAAACGCTTAATAGAACGAAATATATACAACAGTTTGTAAGATTTATCCACTTAGCACATTTTATAAAGAGCAATCTCAATATCACGAGATTTGTCAAACAGAGAAGATATTTTGAAACTTACGACTCGATCTTTTGCCTCTCTCAGAATATATAATACAGACAGGGGAAAATAAATTCATTAGTTTTGTTTTTCCTCCATATTCTGATTCACTTATTTTTTGTCATGTGATCACAATCTACTCTGTTGGACGAACGTAGCGGTTGTCTATTGAAATTAATTATAATGTTGATTGATTGATTGATTGATTGATTGATTGATTGATGTGATTGATTGATTGATTGATTGATTGATTGATTGATTGATTGATTGATTGATTGATTGATTGATTGATTGATTGATTGATTGATTGATTGATTGATTGATTGATTGATTGATTGATTGATTGATTGATCACGTGGGATGATGTCTCATTAAGAAAGTCAACGTTGCAAATAGTGCCCTAATCTTCGTTGGCACAATAACCACTCATTGCACGACATGGAAAGGTAAGGGGAGAATATCATAGTTTTTTCTCGTTGGTAATGGAGTGTACATTCTAGAATTAGAGAAGGGTGAACACCGCTAAAGGGGAAGCTGGCGGATCAAAAATTAAAACATCTGTCCCCAAACATCCTCAGTAACTTCGCGAAAGAGAGAACTAAATAAAATATAAAGCTGTTTAAATTAGTACAACCTATAGTATTGATCGATCAGAATCAGTTACATAACGTTGGGATCGAATACTGGGACCCGATTATTCGAAAGTCCAGGATTAAAAGTAAAAAATACAAAACAACGCTTAGCTTCTGGCTTAATGTTATAGAAACGTTGTCCTTGCCTTTGCTTTAAGGTATCAGTATAACCCCAATGACCATCATGCGTTGGCGCTGTTTTACGGTCGGACGTTTTAACAAAAACCCCAATAAAGTATATATTTCCTGAAAGCTTACGAATTGTAAGATTACGAAATATGTATTCATTTGAAGTAAAAAGATTAACGTGTTTCGAATATAGCGCTCAATTTCAAAAAGTATATTGGTCCACAAATCGAGTTCGTTTCCGGCCGGAATTGAACGGGAGAAAGCGAAAAACATCGCTACGTGTTCTTGACACCTTCTCTAAAAAACTGTGTCGGGGATTTTTGATTACTTGTCTGGTTAGCTTTTAACACACAGTTAAACTTTGAGAGTTGACAAAACATGCATTCTCTGTACGAAAATGCTCATAACTTTCGAAGGAGGAAAAAAATAAAATTTCCCGGCACAGTTGTTTTGTCAGACTATTGGAGAACATTCTCTCCAAATTGCAGCGAAAAAGGTTGAAAATTCGTTGCAAACGAACTTGAAACGTGCGCTTCATTCGCTGAAATTTTAGTTTCGAGAAACAGGGGAAAACATCTTTTGGGGCGTTTTCTTCCGGTCTGATGAGATTAAATACACAAGACGCGTGGAAAATAATTATGCGTTGATCGATTAAGAGAAGGCTCGTCTTACTTTAATTAACAACAGAGTTCGTATCGAATACAAATGACCTCAAATGCGCGCTTTCTTATGGCTAGAGAAGAAAGTTCTCCTCTCACCGATCGTGCTACAAGTAAATTAAGATCGAGTTTATGGCTTCAGTTTTCCCTCCATTTAGCTTCTCGTGGGATATTCGCCCACATGGATATGCAACCGCGAGCGATCAGTTCAAGTTGTCCTAATCAGTGATGCGATCCGGTGTCATTTGAGATCTGGTTGAGACGAGCGCTTCAGCTCAATTCTTACCGAACAATTTCCCATTTCGGTATATTCTTACTTGAAAAAGCGGACACAGTTATGTTCCTATGAACATGAACATTGCAAGATGCGGCTTTCGAATTTCGGGTGAATCTACAGACATGTCGGCCCTCGTGTTACGTTGACTTTTTATTCGATTAGAAATAATTAATGGCGAGAATCGTTTTTTCTTCATAACTTTCTTTAGAAGCAATCTTTTTTCGTGAAACCTTTTTGGAAATGAAAGGTCTTGATGTGATCTATCTGAAGATAACAAAAAGCAAAAACCTTACAAAATGGTCAAATTTGGGGTATACTGGTTAGGTTACCGTAGACCTTCGCAAGTGTCCTTCGGGGAAAAAAATTATAGGCGCGCTGTTTTAAACGCAACTACCATCAACTATATATCAATGTAAAGGTTATGAAATGCACTATCCGATAAACATTGTTTGGCATTAATTTTATTTAACCGTAAGAAGAGTGCGCCCCGAAAGCCCAAAACGACTGACGTCTCTTTGAGCGAATTTATCGCATATCGAATTCAAAGCACACAAACAAAAACACTGCATTATATCAATCACAAGGCATCAATCTTCAAAACCGTGTGAGGCTTTCTCGAAATTCCTATTGGTTGCTTTGCAATTTTTCTGTCAAGTTTGCTTATCAAAAATTTACCGATACGTGTTACAATGAAGGCCATTGCGGGAGATCAACTTTGAAAACGGAAATCCCTCACACAGTATTTTTTGTTTGATGTCTTGGGAATCTATTCGGGCCAAATTTCAAGGCAATCCGTTAAATTCTCATACCCTATAAATTCGTTCAAAGGGGAACCACTCGCGCAAAAAACGAAGACAGTTTTTTTCGCTTCTAAAGGTTTATAAGCATTTCACGCCTTTGCTGCGTCATATGTTAACAATGTGGATACCGCAGATGCCGACAGCCAATTGAGATGCAGGAAACCCCGCCTGCGGAGTCTCCAGAGACTCTGCGCAAGATACTAGTTGAGTGCGTAACTATAGTCAGGATTTCTTTGCGATATGCCTGGCGGAAAAAAAGTCTTCGAAGCAGAGAGAAACAGGATGAGCAGCGGCATTAACGGGCCTGATCTCTCTCCATCCTAATAAAGAACAGCTACAGGCCGAAATGCGGTCACCATCCGATTAAGACCGAATAATAGGCGTTGCAAACTTGTCTAGCAGTTCAATGTCCGAGTTCTTCTACATGTACGTACTTTGTGGCTGTGATCAGGAGATTTTTTACGCGTAACTTGGAGGCAAGCGTTGAGCGCAATATGCTATTCTATTGTTTTGATTTGTAGAACAAAGAAGTTGGGCCAGAAAACGCAGAATTTTCGTTTCCGGATGTTGTTTTGGGACGTCACGGGAAGCCCTGCCGTTCACACATTCTAATTGGGCTTATGACACTCTAGCGGATTATAGAATTGTATTGAAAACACGTTTTTGTGGATAACTCGCGCGCGTTTCAAGACTGTAAAAATAATTTTTTGGGAAAATGTAGCTAAAATCGTAATGTTTAGTTCAACTTGATAGCACGAATAGAACAGATCGAGATAAAGAGGTTCAAAGTTCGGTACCTTCCAATACAAACCTCTCTAATTTGGCGCCTGTTCTAAACTGAAGGAACAGACGTAAAATTAGAAGGGTTTGTATGGAGAAATTAAAACTTGAAATCCCCATATCTCAGCGCAAATTGCAATGGAGAGCTAATTTTAGCTCATTTTTGGCAAGTGGACGTTTTTGGCATGCTTCCTCCAAATAGCTGAATCAAATTTCAGTTACTTATTTTATCGTTTTATCGGACCACTCCGTATTAGTCCATATATGTTAGTCTCCAATTTTTTTACACGCTAAGAATTAGTTTTTCAGCATTAATTTCCCGTGCAACATACTCGGCAGTGATTTACAATAAAAGGCTTATCACGTTTCATCAATGTCCAATATAGTTTGCTATGTCATTGTCATATTAGAAGAAGGCATAAAATAAAGTCGTTATGTCTTTATGTCACCTGTTTCATTCGGTTATTTTTATTTTGTGGCATACCTGTAAACTAGCTGGTTGCGGCCCCGTATATTTTACTCGACAAGTCTGTAGATGCACCGTTACCTTGGGTACTATAGTGAACTTACCAAGGTAAATAAACATCTTATCTTATCTTTTCTTATGTTTGGAAATTACCGTAAAAGCTCTATTTAGCCCCCCTCTCTATTAAGCCCCTCTCTAATAAGGGCCTCTCCCCCTCCCCCTCCCCCTCCCTTGGGAAGTTCCAGATAAAAAAAAACCGTCATGAGGTCAGAGTTAAATGTTAAAATATAGTAATCTGAATTGATTTTCCGTTAGGCTGATGTAAATGACGTTTGCCAGCAAATATTTTTCTGTGACGTTTTCGAGTCAACTTTGTAATTGAAAAGTGGTATTTAACATCGTTGAGTTGTGGTATAAATGGACAACGCATTTGTACGAAGGTGATACATAACCCATTTATTTTTCTGTGTTAGTTAATGGTTGTAATAGTAAAGTTCGAAAAATTAAAATGTGAATTTTCCCGAAATAAGCCCCCCGCCCCCTCTCTCTCTCTATTAAGCTTCCTCTCT